>JAZHYW010035931.1:0-27111 GCA_037355805.1 Ixodes ricinus | reverse complement strand
AGGAAAATATGTATTAATTTCGGTTCTTGGCTTTTGAATTAAAGACGATGGTGATCACGAAAGTTGTGATTAGAAGACGGCTTGTGGTTCCAGGGTAGCCCGGAAGATGGGTCGGTACGGTGGAGTGCTAAGGTCTAGCCCGCACCTGCCACCGTATAGCAAGAAAACGAAGGTGTGCTATTGAGCGTGATCTTTACAGAACCGGGCCCAGAGCTCAAAAAGTGCTCCTGGGCAGGAAGCGCGCAGTTTTTCGTGTCGCAGTGCTCGCTGCAATACTACTAACGATGATGATTAGATGGCGCTGTGTGTCATGAAACACCTCTTCCATTGCTTATCGACTTCGCATAAAACGGCCCGTTGCCTTTGAATTTACATCTGTTTGTCGAAAGTCTGTCAGTTTACTCAAGGCAGCGGAAGTCTGTGACCCGATTCTCGGCCATTTTCAGAACAAAACCTCGAGAGTACTGCACCACAAAAGCGTCTCGCACGATTACTGGCCTGCCCGCAGTTGTGTTGCAAACCTCCACCTCGTCGCGGGGACTTTATGTATTATCTCATGCCAGTCGCACGAACAGCAAGTCGGAGAGAAACTCACACTAGAAGCCAAACTGAAGTGCTTAGCTATTGACTGAGCTGTTGCGCACCTTAGAAGACACATCTTTATGGCCACATTCTCATTATTTTGACCGACCACTCATGCACTTTGTTGGCTACTCTCCATCAAAGTTTATCCAAACGCCTCGGGTTCTGAATATCGCGTCTTCAAAAATATCCTTTCACGATCACACACAAAATCCGCAAAAAAACACACGGACGCCTACGCTTTGTCAAGTTTTCCTCTTCCAGCGGACATTTTGCCACACATTCTCGATGACGACCCGCCTACAGTCGGCGCATTAACAGCAGACAACACACTCTCCCGCAGAAAAAAAGAGCAAACAAACAATAAACATGACCCTTGGATTGCCGGAATAGATTGCAACCACTCTGACAAGAGCACAAATATCAAAACCAAATGTTTGTAAATTCAATCTTCGTCATGATCCAAAGTCTTCTCTACAAGAGCAGCTCTATTCAAGAAGTTGAGCGCTTCTTACTACTAACACTTCAAAGTTTCAGAAAGCAGTTTTTGAAGCATGCCACGACCATGTACGTTCTGCGAGCTTCGGCATCTACAAAACGTAAGCTAGCCTTCGGACTGAATTCTATTGGCCAGGAATGTACTAGGCGTTACAGCGATACGTGACATCTTGCAAAACTTGTCGACGCCTCAAATCTTCCCTCTATACGTTCACAAGAAAGTTGACACCTCTCCCATTCCCTTTAATGCCCTTTTGGAAGAAATCGCATTGACATTTACGGATTAATTTTCAAATCGTCTGATGGACAGTGTTTTATTGTCGTGGCAACTGACTCCTAACACGCTACGTGGAAACAGCCCCACTGTTCGAAACCACGGTACCAAAAGTCACTCAATTTTTTAACACATGCTATTTTACATCACGGTGAACCGATCTGCATTCTTAGCGACAACGGGAATGTGTTTT
Source organism: Ixodes ricinus (assembly GCA_037355805.1). NCBI lineage: Eukaryota > Metazoa > Arthropoda > Arachnida > Ixodida > Ixodidae > Ixodes > Ixodes ricinus. Next base: position 25,564 of record JAZHYW010035931.1, on the reverse strand, counting down.
TATGTACTCTTCTCAAAGACCTGCGTACTACGACAAAAATAGTTCGCCCAGCTCGCATCCGCGTGACACCAACAAGCAACTGGGTTAACGCAACGTTTTCACAGCACGTTTTAACAAATGCTCAGTATGTAACATCTCCGATGACCACAAAAACTGGAGCACCATTTTGTTCTTTGTTGACATTCGCGTACAATATTTGAGTGCAAGGCACGGCCCCGTTGTCCCGTTCTTTCTCCTTTACGCCCATGATGCCGCCTTCAGCATTCACACCCTTTTCCAACGAAACCATGCAAGGAAGACGCAGCCTAACTCGCGCCAGGCTTCCGTCTCGCGGATGATTGACGACGACTTGCTCGCATTCATACTGACCAGGGCCGTCAACAGTAAAATTACCAACGCTACGACGAACCATGCCTAGCTGTCCACTATACTCCACCAGACTAGGCGTTGCTTCGCACCCTGCTGTATAGATGAGGCCACGCTGAAAAACCTATACAGCACTATCTTGGGTGCTATACTGCTCCACGTCCAACGTCGCCCACCAATTACATCATTGAACCACAGCACACGCCGACTGACCGTCACCGCTGGACTTGCGAAGCGGTGCATGCCAGTTCTATGAAAGCGCTAATGGAGCACTCCAGCCACCAAACTCCCTCATGCTAAAAGCCGGCTAGGAGGTCGTGACTTGCAAGCAGGAGGGATAGCTGTAAGAGTGTTTCTAGACAGAGCGCCATCTTCATCATCATTCTCATCTTTGGAGCGTGCATTGCCCCATGTGGACTGCGTACTCCATGCCCAGAGCAGTTGACCTCCGGGCCTGGGAGAGTGAAGATCGCGCTCAGCAGAACGCCTTCGTCTAGTTTATATACAGGGTGTTTCACGAAAAGTGGAGAAATTCGATATTCCGAAAAATACTCCTCGCAACAAAAAAAGGTTTCTGTCGTTTTGGTCCTGAACCAGGGGCCTATTTTTGAAAAAAATATTAAAGTTAGGGATGATTGGAATGTTATTTATTTTTGTGTAATAACTTGTTCAATATTGTGTTTGAGGGCATCGTTTTAATTAGAAAATTGGTCAGCATCATCGAAAAACACTAAATCAACAAATTGCAGAACGATAGAAGGCACGTGCAGCATTTAACGGCTCTCTGAAAAACCACACAAATTCAACGGGTTTTTAAGTTTCGGTTTGCAATCGGGCGCAGTCGGCCCCGGAGGCACTGCGCCCCGTGAAGAAATAGTGCAACCGCCCTCTGCTGCGCTGTCCTCGCCCAACGCGGCAGAGGCTGTTGCACCATTTCTCCACGAGGCGCGGTGCTGTCGGTGGCGAGAAGCGTTCCGATTGGAACCGAACCTTAAAACCCCGTCGGAGTTAGGTGGTTTTCAGAAAGCCGCAAAATGCCGCGCTTATTTTATGTCGTTCTGGGATTTATTGATCCAGAGTTTTTCGATGATGCTCAGCAATTTTTATTAAAACCTTTCCTTAAACAAAATATAAAAAGGTATTACGAAAAAATAATAACTATCTAATTATCTCCAACTTCAATACTTTTCCTATATATGCTCCTGACTTAGGAGCAAACCGACACAAGTCTTTTTTTTATTTTTCGACCATTAATTTTCGCAGTGTCGTATTTGTCTACTTTTCTCGAAACACCCTGTGTATACATATAATGGAAATGAGTGAAGATTGACATGCACCGCCGTAGTAATATTGTAAACGAAAGGGAAAGATAGTAATTTATAAACGTATTTAATCGAAGTTGAAGGAAGGGGGGCAGAGCTGGCAAGGAGCGGGCTCCTGGCCGGATTTTCCCCTTCACCTCCCCTAACTTGGATGAAATAAACTTAATAATCACTCACGACCCTCTTGCTGTTTACACATATATATATATATATATATATATATATATATATATATATATATATATATATAATATATGTGTGTGTGTGTGTATCGCGTAGGATGCCGAAGAATATAAAAGAATTATGTTGCACTTCGAAGCGTTCCTTGTGTTTTTAAAAGCAATTAGTGAGTCAACGGTTCGGGCGGAGTCAGGACTTCTTCGAGATGGGTTGCCAAAATAATGAAAAAGTTCCGTTCGGTTTACAGACGTAGGATCACATCACGTGACACACTACCTAAGTAGACGACAATGCTAGTCGACGAAAGAGAAGTCCGCTCGGGCAATGGTCTAAAATAATCTGTAACTAAAAAAAAAAAGCGCTCACAATGAGCAAAGTGCGCGAGACCCCAGAACATTCAAAAAGGAGCAACAGGTCGCAACATATCTGTTGAAGGTCATGGTCAGTTTACCAGGAACTCTAAGCCGCCAAACGGTAATACGCGAAGGTTCACGGGAAAAGGCAAAAGTAGGGCTGAGAGAATTACCAACAAACGCGAACGCTTAGCAGCAACATGGACTATAGTACAGCAGCCCCTGTGCCTATCAGCAATCAAAAGTGAGTATTTCGTCTCCGAAATATAAAACGAGGATGAGCACACCTACCTTCAAATTCTCAAAACGAAAAGGATTTTAACAGAGATTCACAGGTAACACAAGAAAGCGTCCACAAAACAGCTTCTAAACCCATTTCTGCACCCATTTTCTGCACCAGTTCAAAGCGTTCGTGATGTATTAGCACTAGATGGTCAAAATATAAAATAAGAATCCACCAGTTTCAAAATAACTGACTTCACCTGGCAGAAATCTGGTTTTGAATAATATGGGCATGAAAGAATGCGCGCATTAGGAATGAGATGAAAGAAACGCGTGTGAACCAGAACGGCAGCATATACATGTCACAAAAGACCCACAATCATCTTTTGTCTAAGTGCAACCTAGATTCCTACAGTTCAATATATGCAGCAGTGTCTAGCTTCCTTAACAGAAGGAGTGCTTCTGTTAGCATGAAAACGCTTTGGCGCATTTCCACTACAAGTCCTCCTAAACCGGTGATTTCAGAAATACCCTCTTGTGACCATGCCGATTGTTGGCGTCACAATTATCGGCTGACGGAGCAACTCCAGCCTCAGATAAAAGTTGTTGTCTCAATGTAGAGTCCGGATTACGTCACTTCAACTTTTGCTAGCTCCATGCGTAACGTGCCATTAAAAGACAGCTTGAAGAACAAACAGAAATGTCGACAACAGAACTCGTAGAATCTGGCGTTCTTGGGGATACATTTTGGACTTTTGTTGACATTTGGAATTGGAATCAGTGGAAGAGTGGGCTGACGCGTCTCAGCTCGGAGCGTGGAGCGAAATCCCGCAGCTGCAAAACCTCCTGGACGCCATCCCCACCCTTCGCCCATTTCACTTTGGATGAGCTTCGTACCAGCACTTGTTCGTCTAATCACCACTGCTTGGTGCACGTTCAGGACACATGGCAGAGGTTGTACTGCACTCGCTAAAATTACAATGTACAGCTGAGGAACATGTCACGTGTTGAGGCGTACCAACATCATGGCAGTCTGAATCTACAAGCAAAATATGATTTGCATTTTATTTTCAGACTCCGTTTCACTTGGGCCCTGTTTCCTGTTCTGTGCTTGGTCATTTCGATCCAGATTTCGAATGGGTTCAGCTTTTCCGAGGTGTCTGACGATACCCAGCTGCATAAATTGTTTGAGCGACAATTTGACGAAGTTTGAGAAATTCATTTTTAATATTAAGTGCAAGATAGCGGAAAATGTAGTTAAGATATAGTAGCAAAAACTCTAGACCTAATTGATTTGCAAGATACAGAAATACTACCAAAATATTGAAATATTGTCTTGATTAAAGTATTTGCGATAGGCTCAAGTCTGGGCAAAACATCTCGAAAGAATAGTTTAAAAGAACAAGAAAAACACGCGACACAAAGACGAAGCATATTATCTCAAACGAGCATTTATTTAAAACGATGTCCTCCCGACCGCTGTCCAGCGCTTTTGGGGAAAGGTTGAAGAGGAAGGGGCGATAATGTGAGATGAGAAGAGGAAGGGAGAAAGCAGGTAGGAGGAAGGAAATAGTTGCTTGGAAGGTAAGATAGGGGAGGGGGAGGATGTGAGGAAAGGGAGAAGGGACGAAGAAGGCACGAGTTATTCGCGCGCAACCTCTTAGACCACAGGGGTCGTCTGCCCAGCTCGGGACTGAGGAAAAAAATTATCTCTCTGGAAGAGTGAGAGAGCCCGTAGAGACGTTATTCAACGAATTCCTAATCGTAAACGACTCAGTTACTTTCTCTGCGAAATTTTTGGCGGTGCCTTCCACTTTCCCAGGTTCCTTCGCAGCTGGGGGCGCATTAGCCTCACTTCTTGCGGTGTACTACCTTGAGATGTACGGATTGCTCAGTGTGCTCGGTCACCTCTCGCGTGTGTTCACTCGATAGATCATTCAAGCACCTGCCGATTCGCTCTTTATGATCCCCTCCGCACAAAAGAAAATGGAAATACCTAAATCCTATATGTGACAAATGGCTGATCTTGCTTCTTTTTGCATAGGTTTTTGGTAGGAGGGGCAGTTATCATTCTGCACATCTGTTGGAGGTTTTGTCGCAGCTAAAGACAACCCCCCCCCCCCCTCGAATCGAGAGTCAAGTTCATTGAGGCGAAGTGCGGTATTGTGCGAGTGTGGGAGAACTCAGAAGTGTATCTTGCGTGGAGCAGGAGGGGTTGTAGAGTATGGGTGGTAATTATCAACCTCCGTAGAGTATTATCTACAGAGTGTTTGGGTAGTCCTATTCAGTCTTTCTGCCTGTAGCAGCACGCTATGCACTGCAAGAGGGTGACACGATCCTGTTAGCTAAGATATTAGGAGAGGCTTCACGAGTCCCATTTTGCCATTTGGCGTGGGCACGCAAATGAAGACGCGTTTTCTGTGCGTCGTTTGAACTCCCAGCATATCCCATCTGGCTGTAGCTACCGGTGGTATATGGTATTTGAGTCAGTGCGTAAGCGGACTAAGAGCGGTTCGCAGGAATGGGTGACTGTGAAGTGGTTCACGGTACGCGGACGAAAATCGCGATTTTCTACTCCATGTGAGTCGCCGAAGACCTAGGTTTCAATCCCTCGCACAAATTGTCATGCTTCTTTTTTTAAGATTGATTAGTGGTTACGGACTAACGAACCTAAACATTTTTCGCTTGAGCGTGTCCTGAGGTTAGCTGGCGTTTTGAACCCACAACTTTAAAAATTACACAGCTATTGGCTACGCCTGTTTGTTCCGATTCGAAGAGTATTTGGGGAAAGTAACAAACGTCGGCGCGCGTGTTCGAGTTGTTAAACACGCTGTTAGCGACTGAGAGAGCTAGAAAAGAGTGTCTTCTTTTATGTGCCTTGTTTCTAGCACGCGCCCGTTGCTTTCGACATTGATTCATGCGACTCAGGGGTGCTATCAAAGACACTAAAATTCTTTTTCTTTTTTAGGGGGGGGGGGGGTTGTTCTTGGTCAAATATGAATCTCAGGTTTGTGAGCATTACAATACAACCAACCAAAAATTAGATTAAGTTTTGCGTACAGTTTTCAACAATAAAAGGTGATTAAAAATGGCTACATGCTTTTTTTTTAGATTTTTCCCGGAAACAAGGGAGCAGAGTCAAAAATATAACTGCCAATTGGTAGAGATCGCTTGCCGCGCAAAACGGCGCATTTTTGCTTTGTTGTGTGTCGTTTTTGTACCGGAAATAATAAAGCGTTTGGCATTCGCACGTTCAATGACACTATCGAACTTCTGTGTTGAGTCGCTGAAAAGCAGGCGTGTCGCGATCTCGGATAATTTTTGTTTTGATATGGAAATGGGCGGCGTGTTAATGATTTTTTTTTGTTTTCTATAAAACTTAGATCATGGTGAATGAGTTGTAACATTAAAGAGACAATATCAGAATTTGTTTTTGGTTCCTTTAATGCTACACTCACACGAATTAAAGCGCTCGCACTGAAAATGGTTAATTTCTTAAATTCGTCTGAGAAAACAATCTGTGACATGATTGGGAAGAGCTAGAGAGTGTTCCCCATACGGAGATTGCTATTGGTTTACAAGATGGAACGTAGCGAAATGTCCCGCAAGCTACATGACTCGAATTGATAACAGGTGTCCTTCACTGTGACTGGTCGTGTGTAGACAAACGTTCTGTAGTTTCAACTTTTTAGTTGACTTCATTGCTTCACGTGAAAGTCGCCGAAGCAGCAATTTACATCAAAGCACTTTGTTCAATTAAGGCACATGTCTTCATTTTGGAAAGCCCCGGTGGTGGGTCTTAGTATCCACATCACCGCCTCGCGATCTCCAGCTCTCCAGCTCTGTGGGTAACTGTGTATGTCCGCCTCTGCATGACTCATTTTTTTTATTCTCTAGTTATTTTTAGGTGATGCTAGGCGTGCATTTACGTATAACAGGCATGAGGTATTCTCTTACCGGAACCAAGCTGCCTATAAATAAAAAAGGTAAAAACAGTACAGTTGTGCTTTATTTTAATATTCACCCGATGTCTGCTTTTCTATAAGTGACAGAAGCCGCTTCGAGGCTTCAAGCTGTCAGGCATAAGCATACATTTATTCGCACGTTGCTAGTGTGAATTTACAATATATAAATGTTGTCATCATGCGATTACTGCAGAAAATTATCCCCGTAACTACCAAGCGCTCATTTATGAAATTTTTCGAGAGCAGACAGCACATATCACCCTTTGAATATCTGCACTAATGCTAAAAAAATGAAAAGTATTCTCACAATTGCAACTTCATATGTGTTCATACTTCCTTCGAAGACAGTTGGTCCCGTCATATAACATTTACCGGATGACACAATGTCTCCCTCTAGGTGTGTTCTTATTATAATTCCATCGATGTGAAATGAGCTGCAAGATAAAAGCGATGATTAACGTAAACATGTTAAAGCCCATGGTACTCATGGTAAACAAAAATGTAAAAACCCACACCACTATGGCTAAACTCCATTTCACTTAAAGGGGCACAAAGTCGGTTTGAGAATTTTGTGTTTTGATCATAGCTCAATCTACAAGCTTTAAGCATTCTAGATAAGCGAAACTGCATTCATGCGTGGCCTATTTGCGTATTAATAAATGTGATAAAAGTTCTCGACACTTGTTTTTGGCACAGAACGACAGATTAGGCTATCGAACTTTGCTGAATGTCTAAGGTATATATATAGATGATTGCGAAGCTTCCACAGAAGCCCGCAAGGCACAATGATGACGGCTCAATGAGGGCAGCGCCTAGAGTCGTACTGGAACCGAGCCGAACCGAAAAGCGCTACCGAACAGTTATTTTTATGCAAACCAAAACTAAACCGAACCGACGTATTCGCCTCCATCTTGGAACTTAACCGGAAATGAACCCGAAAAAATATATAACGGTAGTCGGTTTAAAGCGGCTCGTGTTTATTTTGTTTTTTATTACAACATAAATACTTGAGATATAAAAATGGCATGTGTATTTCTATGAAATAACAAAATGTTTATATACCAATTTGCAATGTACGAGAAAGTGTGGGTTTCGGTGGCACCTTTTATTTGCAATATGATATATCATGTGTCGCGTGGTCCCATGACTTCATGGTGTCGACATATGCTGTCAAGTAATATGTCACGTCACGTGGCCAATCAGGCAACACTGCGTCAAATTGATTTAAATTGCCAAAGTAACTAGATTTATTTGCGTTGCTTATACCGTTACGTCACCTCGACATCAGCACTTTCACCGCGGGACACGTGGCACCGGGACGTACTCGACTGTCATGAGACCGACTGAAGTACTCGAGTTCGTGACACTTAGCCCCGCCAAACATTCAGGTATTGGCTCGTGTTCGATCAAAGATGAGAATAGCCGAACACTGAACTTCAGACCACGCTTTATTCTTTGCCAGCCCCAGCGCATGACTGTGATCAATACTGACTGTATACGGGATGTTTCACGAAACCCGGGTGAAATCGCTCCTGCGAAACCTACGCATTGCACAGAAAAAAAAAGGTCGGTGCCATAGTGGCCCGTGTAAAATGGTAACTTAAGGAAAATTATTAGCTCTCAATATAATTGGGTATTTAACTGATTTTTAATATTTAAATCGTTAATAATTTATATTAAAGGAATGTTTTCAAATATAATTTCGCTGGGCAATATCAAAAACTACAACATCCACAGACGTTACATTTGTATAACGCAAGCTCAGTATTTTATGGCGTTCCAAAAAAAATTGATTTGAACGCGTGTATGAGTTTCGGTTTCTGATCGGTTACACATCTCCCCGCGGGCATTCGCAATCCTTTGACTAAAAAGGCGCAATGCACGTGCACTGATGCGCGTCACACGTAGAGCTGCGTCTTCACACTGGCACCGACGTCAGACAGGCAAGCCTAATGTCACACTCCGGAAGCTTTCTTATGTAGGCTCTTCTGCGTGCAACGCGTGCCTGCGCACACACCTTCCGCACTTTAGACACGGGAGGCGGGTGGCCCGCGCTGAGATGCGCTTCAATATAAATCCGAAACCGAGAAACGCGTTCAAATTTCTCATCTTTTCGGAACGCCGCATAACGCTGCGCGTGTCTTATATCATTGTTACGCGGGTGTATTTAGTAGATTTCGATTATGGCCCACGATATTATAACAAAAAAACATGTCTTTAAAGTCAATATTTCGAAATTTCATTACGTAAAGATTAATTAGTTACCAAATAATATTGATCTATAGAAATTTTCCTTAATGGGCACTTTCACACAGACCACTACGGCATCAACCTTTTTTTATGAGATGCGAAGGTTGATGCGAAGGTTTCGCAGGAGCGACTTTGTCCGCGTTTCCGGAAACAACCGTGTATAACTAGCGTCAGATAAGGTGGCCGCTTGTTTTCACAGCCGGTTGAGTAGACGAAAGCTGTTTCTGTCCTTTTTTTCTGCGGCTGCCATCGAGAGGAGAGGAAAACAAAAGGGAGTTTTTGCAAGTTACTAACGTCAGCAATTAGCTCACGGCGGTATTCACTTAAAAAATAAAAAAACAACAGGTGCATGACCTCTTTTAAATATTGAGTCGCACGATGAGGTTTTTGCTGTTGATGAACTGTCTCAGAAAGTTGTCCCCGAATATAGAAGGATTGGAAGGACTAAATGTGATATATTAATCCGACCATAAATACATCTACATGTGCGTACGGGAGAGATATCTAAAAAAGACGTTCAAGTGACCTCAGAGGAACAACCCAACGTTCGCAGCCAGTCAAAATCTCACAGGAGTGCACTTCTCAAGTTATTCCACAAGATTTGTCCACGCACGTATTTTGTATAAACTTCACAGCTTTTGGTGGAAAATACATGAAATGCAGTATTATCCCAGGCAGCTCACAGTGTTGGGCCAACAGTGGCTTTGATGTGGCAAAGAACGGCCCAAGAATGGCCCGACTTATATGTTTACTAATATGGGAATCGCATTGTCCAATAATGGACTATCACATCCAATGGTTTTCCAAAATTGTTGATACGTTGGCACTGAGTGGTCAACATTGTCCTGTCAATGCCGCTGGCTTTCCAATATTGCATATATGACGGGATAAGCTGCGCAATATCGGACTGTCAAAGCCAATGGCTTTCAATGTTAGATATGCACAAGCATAAGCTACCCAATATTGGACTGCCAAAGCCGATTGCTTTCCAATATTGGGCATACGCCGGCAGAAGCTGTTCATTATTGGACTGTCGGAGCAACTGGCTTTCTGATATTGGCTGTACGCCGGCGTACGCTGTCCAATAATAAACATTTGCAGTAAATGGTTTCCTTATATTGGCTTTACGCAGGCACAAGCTGCCCGAAATTGGACCGCTAAAGTAAAAATCTTTCGTATATTGGATATATGGCGGCGAAAGCTATCTAATATTCAACTTTAGAGCCAGTGGATTTTCAATATTGCATATACGCCGGCATAATCTGTTCGAGATTGGACTGTCAGAGCCAATAGCTTTCCAATATTGGGTATACGTTGGCCTAAGCTGATTAATATTGAACTGTGTAGAAAACGCAGCCCCAGGTTATTGTTTTCTACGGACGTTTTCTTTTGTATTTTGTAATCATATTTGTCACGTGCCAAAGCACGTGCGTATATTTTCTTTTTCTTTAGATTGTGTGGTTTTTCGCTTTCGCACGTGGCGTTCGAACCTCGTCTTCTTCAGAGCAGAGATAAACCTCGGAGTCGTTCAGCCACCACCGGACGCCTGTCTTACTCGCGACGGGCTCTGCCACGTCGTAACAGTGGCGACGAGTTTCAAGCACATGAACCAAGAGGCGGGTGATGAACAGACAACGGCAGGGACGGTATCTGGTGACGCAGGGGTTCCAAGGATAACCGGCAACGCTCCAAGCATGGCCCACCATCTGCCGCAGTTTGACGACGAACAAGATAAGTGGAACGCTTACCTCGTGAAGATAGAGTCATATTTTGAAGGCAACGATGTGGTGGATGATGCTAAGAAAAGGGCTCTGCTGGTGTCAGCGCTGGGAACAAGTACGATACAAGTGCTTTGCGGAAGGGTGGCGCCCAGGAAGCCGAATTCGCTAACGTACGACGAAGCGGTCCGTGCTCTGAGCGATTACTACGACCCGAAACCAAATGAGATTTCGGAGAGTTTCAAGTTCTTCAATCGATGTCAAGAGGAAGGAGAATCAGTGCACGCATTCATCGTCGAAATAAGAAGAATTGCTAATAACTGCAACTTCGGGACGACATTGGACAGGTTGTTACGAGACCGAATCGTTTGCGGCGTCAGATCAAAGAATCTGCAGAAACAGTTGCTGGCCAAACGAGAGCTGAGCTTGCAGGACGCCGAAGCACTAGCCGTGGCAGCAGAAACTGCAGAAGCCGACGCACAAAAAATGTCGCGGGAAAGTGGGCCATCCGAAGTACACACACTGAAGGGTCAGCAGAGGATGCCTTCCGCTGCCAGGACATCGCTGCATTCACCAGTAGGCTGCGAACGCTGCGGTAATGCCAATCACAGCAGTAGCAACTGTAAATGGCAGAAAGCAAAATGTTTCCAGTGTGGCAAACAAGGGCATTTGGCTCGCAAGTGTCGTAACCCTAAGAGCGCCAGGGGACAAAACAACCAACTACGAGCAGTAGAGTCCCTGGACGAAGATGACGACAGCCTGACCACACAGATTTGGAATCTGGTAACCCTAAAAGAAAGGACGCTTGTGCCGCCAGTGCGACGCACGTTTACGTGGGGTGGAATTGATCTGGTCATGGAAATTGACACCGGGTCACCTGTCTGCGTCATAACGAGAGAAATGTACGAAAGGCATCGCAAAACTTGGCCAAGACTTCAAAAGCCTCAAGTGAAGTTGGGTTGCTACATGGGATCAATTCCAGTTATCGGAGAGTTAACCATGAAAGTGGTATACCAGTCGACGACCGTACAGGGTACATTGACCGTCGTGGATTGCCGAGGTCCATGTTTGTGCGGAAGAGACTTGATTCAGAAATTGAATCAACGTGACGTTCCTGTTTTGAGCCTGACAGCAGTCCCGAAATCTCCCTGTGGCCAGCAGCAAGGTCTCCAGAGTCTGCTGGACGAGTACGAAGACCTCTTCTCTCCAGAGCTTGGACTCATTCAGGGACCACCTGCGCATCTGTACCTCAAGGATGGAGCAACTCCAAAGTTTTGCAAGGCAAGATCTATTCCGTTTGCCTTACGAGAGAAAGTATCCCTGGAGTTGGATAGGCTAGAACAGGCCGGCATTATTTCACCAGTTGCATACTCTGAATGGGCTACGCCCATTGTGCCGGTTCTAAAAAAAGATGGGACTGTACGTATTTGTGGGGATTTTAAGGTGACACTGAATCCTGTTTGTGCGTTAGAACAGTACCCGCTCCCGGTTATCGAGAACATGTTTGCTTGTCTGAATGGCGGTGACCGTTTCAGCACTCTAGACTTGCGGGACGCGTATAACCAAGTGCCTCTCGATGAGGAATCGCGGAAGCTTGCAGTTATCAACACGCATCGTGGCCTCTTTTGCTATAACCGATTACCATTTGGAATAGCCTCAGCGCCCGCTATCTTTCAACGCAAGATAGAATGTGTCCTCCAAGGTCTTCCAGATGTGCAAGCCTACTTGGATGACGTCATACTTTCGGAACAAAGCTCTAATGATGGAACAAAACTGAAATGTCTTTTGCAGCGATTCCGAGAGCACGGGGTGAAGTTGCGCAAGGACAAGTGCAGATTCAGGCAGGAATCGGTCACCTACCTTGGCCATCAGATTGACGGAGAGGGACTGCACCCAACAGAAAAGAACCTTGAGGCCATCGCTGGCGCTCCGTGTCCGAAAAACGTGAGTGAACTGCGCTCATTTATCGGCATGTTGACCTTCTACAGCAGATTCCTACCACAAATGTCCACACTGCTATCGCCGCTGTATCAACTTTTAGAGAAGGGCTGTCGTTGGGTGTGGGGCCCGGCACAGGACGAGGCATTTATCAAAGCAAAGAAAGCTTTAACAACAGGAAACGTGTTGACACATTTCGACCCAGCGAAAGAACTGCGCTTGGAGTGTGACGCATCACCGTACGGTGTTGGGGCCGTGTTGTTTCACCGTGTAGGAAAGGAGGACAGGCCTATCGGTTTCCGCTCACGTACCCTAACTGCTGCGGAAACAAATTACTCCCAGTTGGAACGCGAGGCACTCGCTCTCATTTTTGGTGTGACCAAGTTCCGCGATTACCTCTTGGGCAGAGAGTTTACCTTGGTAACCGACCACCAGCCACTCCTGGGATTGCTAAAGCCAGGCCGGCCGACCCCCGCCATGGCTGCTGCAAGGATCCAGCGTTGGGCACTGCTACTTGGGGGCTACCAGTACAAGCTGGACTACCAGCCTGGTAAACTGATGTTCAACGCAGACGCCTTAAGTCGGTTACCGCTACCGACGTCTAAGGAATCATGTAGCTCAATGGAGCTACATGATTCCTTGGAACGTCGGCCAGCGTAATACTCGACAAGGCTGCGATGACATCGATTCTCAACATGACGGTAGCCCCAGATCTACGCTGTTGTAACGAATCATTCTGACCTGTTTCAAGGAATGTGGCTGGTGGCCGGTACAACACCGGACTCTCTGCCCAAGTAATCGCGGGACTTGGTCGCATGAGTGCCTCGCATTCCAACTGGGACAATGTGTTTCCGCAGCAGTTAGGAACGTGGCGGAAAACCGGATAGACTCAATCCTCACTTTCCTACACGGTGGTAACACGGCTAACACCTCGCCGCAGTGATGCGGCACCGCGCCCTGCTGAGGTCTTCCTGTTGTTAAAGCTTTCTTTGCTTTGATAAATGCCTCGATCTCAGCCGAATCTACACTGTACTTCTCTAAAAGTTGATGCAGCGGCCGATGCTGCAATGATACGTTGACTGTGGTAGAAATAAGCGTCCAGTTCTGTCGGCGCAGGTCAACATGCCAGACACATGAGCGCCGAAGATCACTCAAGACGCAGGCATAGCTCTGTTGGGTGCAGTCTCCGTCAATCACATCCTGCGTGGGCCAAGGTAGGCGATTCCGATGCCTGAATCTACGCTGAGTCCTTGCGCAGCTCACCCGGCCTCTCTCGGAATGTCGCCTGCGAAATTATTTCGAACACTGTTCCATCATTAAGAGCTGTGTTCCGAAATTCTGACGTCATCCAATGAGGCCTGCGCATCTGGAGACACTGGAGACATCTTGCGTTGGCGACATCTATGTCTAACTGAAAATTGCCGAACTATAGCAAAGAGGAGCCGCGATGCGCGTGATGATTGCAAAACTCGCGATTCCTCATCGAGGAGGCCACTGGTACTCGCGTCCCGCTGGTGATCCTAGAGTGCTGAAACGGTCGCCGCCATTCAAACGAAGACCAAACGATGTTCTCGATAACCGGGAGCAGGCACTGTTCAAAAAATTTTCGCACGGATTCAAGTGTCACCTTAAAATCCCCCACAAGTATACAGTCCCATCTTTTTTAGAACCGACAATGGCGTAGCCCCGATTCAAGTATGCAACTAGTGAAATAATGCCGGCCTGTCCTAGCCTATCCAACTCCGGGATAAAACTTTCTCTCGTAAGGCAAGCGGAATAGATCTTGCCTTCTCCATTGGGTACAGATGCACAGGTGTCCCTGGATGAGTCAAGCTCTGGAAGAAGATCTTCGGCTCTGGAGACCTTGCTGCTGGCGCCCGCAGAAGTTTCAGGACTGCTGTCGAATAAAAACAGAAACATCACGTTGATTCAATTTCTGAATCAAGTCTCTTCCGCACAAACATGGACCTCGGCAGTCAACCTAGCTGCGGTCGTCGACAATACCCTTTCATGGTTAACTCTCTGATCCCGTATAGCAACCCAACTTCAACGAACTTTGAAATCTTGGCCAGATTTTGCGACTGGTATTTCTCTGTTATGACATCAATGACCGTCAACACCCCACGCTAAACGTGCGTCACTGGCAGTACCAGATTCCAAATCACCAATGTGGTGGAAGTATCATCATCTTCGTCAAGTTTCTAGCAAAATGGGTTGGTTGTTTTGGCTCCTGGCACCTAGCAGAAGATTTTGTGCAATACACTGAAAGCCCATTTGCTCTGCCATTTACATTGCTACTGCTGTGATTGTATTACTGCAGCGTTCGCCTTCGCAGTAGTCCCGAGATAATCCTGGCAGCGGAAAATCCTCTGCTGACCCTTCAGTGTGTTGTACTCGGATATTGCCGCGACGTACTTCTGCAGTTTCTGCGGCGTCACTGCAAGCTCCTGCAGATTCTCTGGACGCAAACAATCGTAACAACCTGTCCAATAAAATCCCGAAGTTGCAGTTATTAGCAATTCTTCTTGTTTCGACGATGAATGCGTGCACTGATTCTCCTTCCTCTTGATATCGATTGAAAAACTGAGCTCTCAATCTCGGGTCGTAATAATCGCTCAGAGTGAGCAGCGAATTCGGCTCCCTAGGCGCCGCCGCTCCGCAAAACACTTGTATCGCCTTGTTCCAACACTTGAAACACCAGCAAATTACTTTTCTTAGCACATCAAATACTATCTTGGGTAAGCGTTCCCGCTATCTTGTTCGTCGTCGCAGAACTACGAATATGCCTAGGCGTTGCCGGTATCCTTGGAACCCCTGCATCACCAGATACCGTCCCTACCGTTGTCTATTCATCACCCGCCTCGCAATTCATGTGCTTGAAAACGTCGACCCTCTGACGTGAAGAACCGTCGCAATGCAAACGTCCCGTGGTGCTCTATCGAGATTTATCTGCTCTAGCGCTGAGTTTCAGCGCGAAAAGCGAAAACCACACAATAAAAGAAAAAGAAAATACGCATTAGCAACGCATGTCATAATTACAAAATACAAAGAGGCGTCCCGTAGAAAACAATAACCTGGGGCTGCGTTTTCCTACACAGTTCAATATTAATCGCTTAGACAACAGCTATACCCAATATTGGAAACTATTATCCAATCTCAGAGCTGGGTATTATGCCGGCGTATATGCCAATATTGAAATCCACTGAATACAAAGTTGAATATTAAATAGCTTCGCCTCATATATTATGCGAAGATTTTACTAGCGGTCCAATTTTCAGGCGCTTAAACCCTGCGTAAAAACAACATAGAGCCATTTACTGCAAATGATTTCAGCACATTTTTGCTCTTATCAGAAAGCCGAATTCTTCCGACAATCAATAATGAACAGCTTCTACCGGCGTATACCAATATTGGAAACAATCCTTTGGCAGTCCCAATATTGATGCTTATCTTTCTGAAACCTTCGCATCAACCTTCGCATCGCAAAAAAAGGTTGATAGGTGTCTGTGTGAAGTGCATTAGGAAAATTTCTATAGATCAATATTTATTTGGTAACTAGTAATGTTTACGTAATGAAAATTTCGGAATATTGACTTTAAGACATGTTTTTTTTTGTTATAATATCGTGGATAATCAGAAGTGCAAATACATACCCGCGTAATATGATATAAGACACGCGCAGCGCGTCCTCGCAGCGTTCAAAAAATGAACGCGTTTCTCGAGTTTCAGATTTATAATGAAGCGCATCTCAACGCAGGCCACCCGCCTCCCGTAGTCTAAAAGTGCGGAAGATATTGTGCACAGGCACGTTACAAAATTTTATAGAAAGCTCCGAGATGTATTTATTAAGACGGCAATCAGTATAATGAAGACGCAGCTCCCTGCGCGCATCGAAATACACGTGCATTGCGCCTTTTTAGTCAAAGGATAGTAATATCAGAGAGCCGAACTCCTGCGCGTTCAAATCAATTTTTTTGGAACATCCATAAATATTGCGATATACAAATAGGCGTCTGTGGATGTTGTAGTTTGATATTGCCAACAAGTATAACTTGAAAACGATCTATATAAATTATTAACGATTTAAATATTAAAAATCAGTTAAATACTAATTATATTGAGCTAATATTTTCCTTAAGTGCCGACACACAGGCCACTATGGCACCGACCTTTTCTGTACAATGCGTAGGTTCGCAGGGCAATTTCACCAGGTTTCATTGAACATCCCGTATACGAGTCGAGCAATTGATCACAGTCATGCGCTGGGGCTTTTGGCAAAATAAAGCGTGGTCTGAGTTCAGTGTTCGGCTTTGATCAGACAATAATACCTGTTTGGCGGGGTAAAATTGTCTGAACTCGAGTACTTCAGTCGGTCTCATGACAGTCGAAGTAAAAATGCTTGTGTGACGCCATTATAAGCAACTTTTCTTCATCAGTTTAACGAGCAATTTAAATCAATTTGACGCAGTGTACCTGATTGTACGTGACAGCATATACCTACAGCATATGTCGGCACCATGAAGTCATGGGACCACGCGACACATATTATATCATATTGCAAATAAAAAATACCGAAACCCACACTTTTATTTTACATTGCAAATTATGCTATAAGCTGATTTTGTTATTTCATAGAAATACACATGCCATTTTTATATCTCAAATGACTACATCATTGTAATAAAACAAAATAAACACGAGCAAAACTAAACCGACTACCGTTATAATTTTTTCAGGTTCATTTCCGGTAAAAAATTCCAAGATGGAAGACAGATTTAATTTTAGTTTGCATAAAAATAACTGTTCAGTAGCACTTTTCAATTCGGCTCGGTTCCAACTCTAGGCGCTAGCATTGAAACTTATTTGCTTGCCTCAATATATACTTAGACATTCAGCAAAGTTCGATAGCCTAATCTCGTTCTGTGCCAAAAACAAGTGTCGAGAACTTTTGCTCACCTTCGCAAATAAGGCCACGCATGAGATGCAGTTTCCTTATCTCTATTTATGATCCAAAACACAGAATCCAAACCGACACTTTAATACCCCCCCTTTAAATGGAGATTTAGCTACGCTGAATTGGGTTTTGACTGTTTACCATATTCACCATGGGCTTTAGTTTATGTTGCGACCAATCATCGCACTTGCAGCTCATTTCACATCGATGGAATTGCAACTACGAACACACCTAGAGGAGACATTTGTCATCAATAAATATAAACCGCCATTGTGCAGGATTAATATCTTCGAAAGTATGAACATATGAAACTGCAATTGTGAATACTTTTTCATTTTTTTTAGCATTAATTACAGATATTCAAAGGGTGACTATGTGCTGTCTATACTCGAAAAATTTCATAAATTAACGCTTAATAATTTTCTGCAGTAATATGATGACAACATTTATATATTGTAAACACTAACTAACGTGCAGATAAATGTATGCTTATGCCTGACAGCTGAAGCCTCGAAGCGGCTCACATCGCACTTATAGAAAAGCAGACATCAGGTGAATAACAAATAAAGCACAACTGTACCTTTTTATTTATAGGCAGCAATTTCCGTAAATACCTCATGCCTGATATACACAACAAATGCACGCCTATACATACTAAACTTTAGAGGAAAAAAATGAGTCTCGACAGACATACAGTTGCCCACAGAGCTGGAGGCTGGAGATCACTGTGATGTGGATACTAAGACCCACCAAAACTTCCAAAATGAAAGACATGTGCCACTAGTGAACAAAGTGCTTTGATGCTAAGTGGCATTTTTTTTTCACGTGAAAACAATGAAGTCAACTAAAAAGTTGAAACTACAAGACGTTTGTCTACACGACCGAGTCACAGTGAGCACCTGTTGCTCAATTCGAGTCATGTAGCTTGCGGAACATTCCTTACGTTCCATCTTGTAAACCAATAGCAATCTCCATACATGAGAGCTCAATAGCTAATCATGTCGCAGAACAATTTTCTCAGACGAATTTAAGGAGTGAAAAAACCATTTCGAATGCGAGCGCTTTAATTCGTGTGAGTGTAACATTAAAGGAACCCATGCTACAACTCATTCATCATGATCTAAGTTTTATAGAAAACAAAAAAAAAAATCATTGCTACACCGCCATTTCCATATCAAAACAAAAATTATCGGATCGCGACACCTGCTTTCAACGACTCTTTGTAGAAGTATTAATTAATCATTAGTATGCAGATATAAATACTTATTATTTCCGGTACAAAACGACACTGCTAGAAACAAAAATGCCGCCGTTTACTTTGTCCCTCTAATTAGCAGTTATAATATATTTCAGAAAAATCTAAAAAAAACATGTAGCCATTTAATCACCTTTATTGTTGAAAACTGCTGCACAAAACTTAATCTAATTACAGTTGGGGTTGTATTAATGCTCACAAACTAGTTGGAATTTGACCAAGACGCTCCCCCCTAAAAGAAAATTTTAGTGATAACTGATAACACAATTGTCGCATGAATGTCGAAAGCCTTTAATTTTTTCAATACTTAAAGCAAGGCACATAAAAGAGACATATTTTTCTAACTATTCTCAATCGCTAACAGCGTGTTTGTAACTGTGCACTGAAAACATTTATTTTCCCAAATGCTCTCTTCGACTCGAACAAACAGGCGTAACCAATAACAATAATTTTTAAAGTTGTGGGTTCAAACAGCTAACCTCAGGATTACCTTCAAGCAATGTTTAGGTTCATTAGTCCGTAACCACTAATCAGCCAAAAAACATGACAATTTGTGCGAAAACCTAGATGCTCGGCATTCCTACATGGAATTAGAAAATCAAAAAAATTTTCATCCGCGTACCATCACGATCACCCAATTCCTGCGAACCGCCCCTACTATGCACACTGATAAATACCATATACCACGTAGCGTAAGTTGCTGGAGTTCAAACGACACACAGAAAAACCTTACACCAAAATGGCAAAATAGAGACTCGTGAAGCCTCTCTAATATCTTAGCTGAGGATCATTGTCACCGCATTTTTGGTGCATAGCGTGCTGCCTACAGGCAAGAAAATTAACCCAAACACTCTGTAGATAATACTCTACGGAGGTTACTCCTACAACCCCTCACCAACTCCGCAAAGATTACTTCTGAGTTCTCCCACACTCGCACAACCTACACTTCACCCTCAATGAACTTGACTCTCGATTCGAGGGGAATAGCAACGCGACAAAACCTCCAACAGATGTGCAAACCTAACTGCCCCTCCACCAAAAACCTATGCAAAAGAAACAAGATCAATACATTTAATGCATATAAGTTTAGATTCTTCCGGCCTGCTTTGGTACTTGGAGAAATTAAAACGAATCGAAAATTTTAGTACTTGAATGACTTGTATCGAGTGAGACACACGCGGAGAATGACCGAGCACACTGAGCACTCCGCACATCTCAAATGAATACACCACAGAAAGTGAATATGCGCTAACTTCTGAAGAAACCGGAGGAAAGTGGAAGGCACCGCCAAAAATTTCGCAGAGAAAGTAACTGAGTCGTTTACATTCGAATTCGTTGAATAACGTCTCTACGGGCTCTCTCACTCTTCCAGAGAGATAATTTTTTTCCTCAGTCCCGAGCTGAGCAGACGACCCCTGTGGTCTAGAGGTTGCGCGCGAATGGCTAGGTACCTTCTTGATCCCTTCTCCTTTCCTCACCTCCTCCCCCTCCCCCTATCTTACCTTCCAAGCAATTATTTCCTTCCCCTCCTACCTGCTTTCTCCCTTCCTCTTCTCATCTCACATTATCGCCCCTTCCTCTTCAACCTTTCCCCAAAAGCGCTGGACAGCGGTCGGGAGGACATCGTTTTAAATAAATGCTCGTTTGAGATAATATGCTTCGTCTTTGTGTGGCGTGTTTCTTGTTCTTTTAAACTATTCTTTCGAGATGTTTTGCCAGACTTGAGCCTATCGCAAATACTTTAATCAAGACAATATTTCAATATTTTGGTAGTATTTCTGTATCTTGCAAATCAATTAGGTCTAGAGTTTTTGCTACTATATCTTAACTACATTTTCCTATCTTGCACTTAATAATAAAAAATGAATTTCTCAAACTTCGTCAAATTGTCGCTCAAACAATTTGGCTGGGTATCGTCAGACACCTCCAGCTGAACCCATTCGAAATCTGGATCGAAATGACCAAGCACAGAACAGGAAACAGGGCCCAAGTGAAACGGAGTCTGAAAATAAAATGCAAATCATATTTTGCTTGTAGATTCAGACTGCCATATGTTGGTACGCCTCAAGACGTGACATGTTCCTCAGCTGTACATTGTAATTTTAGCGAGTGCAGCACAACCTCTGCCATGTGTCCTGAACGTGCACCAAGCAGTGGTGATTAGACGAACAAGTGCTGGTACGAAGCTCATCAAAGTGAAATGGGCGAAGGGTGGGATGGCGTCAGGAGTTTGCAGCTGCGGATTTCGCTCCCGCTCCGAGCTGAGACGTCAGTACTCTTCCACTGATTCCAATTCCAAATGTCAACAAAGTCCAAAATGTATCCCCAAGAACATGAATTCTACGAGTTCTGTTGTCATTTTCTGTTTGTTCTTCAAGCTGTCTTTTAATGGCACGTTACACCGTAGACTGCCAAAGTTGATGACGTAATCCGGACTCTACATTGAGACAACAACTTTTATCTGAGGCTGGAGTTGCTCCGTCAGCCGATAATTGTGACGCCAACAATCGGCATGGTCACAAGAGGGTATTTCTGAAATCACCGGTTTAGGAGGACTTGTAGTGGAAATGCGCCAAAGCGTTTTCATGCTAACAGAAGCACTCCTTCTGTTAAGGAAGCTAGACACTGCTGCATATATTGAACTGTAGGAATCTAGGTTGCACTTAGACAAAAGATGATTGTAGGTCTTTGGCGACATGTATATGCCGTTCTGGTTCACACTCGTTTCTTTCATCTCATTCCTAATGCGCGCATTCTTTCATGCCCATATTATTCAAAACCAGATTTCTGCCAGGTGAAGTCAGTTATTTTGAAACGGGTGGATTTATTTTATATTTTGACCATCTAGTGCTAATACATCACGAACGCTTTGAAATGGTGCAGAAAATGGGTGCAGAAAGGGGTTTAGAAGCTGTTTTGTGGACGCTTTGTGTTACCTGTGAATCTCTGTTAAAATCCTTTTCGTTTTGAGAATTTGAAGGTAGGGGTGCTCATCCTCGTTTTATATTTCGGAGACGAAATACTCACTTTTGATTGCTGATAGGCACAGGGGCTGCTGTACTATAGTCCATGTTGCTGCTAAGCGTTCGCGTTTGTGGTAATTCTCTCAGCCCTACTTTGCCTTTTTTCCCGTGAACCTTCGCGTATTACCGTTTGGCGGCTTAGAGTTCCTGGTAAACTGACCATGACCTTCAACGAATATGTTGCGACCTGTTGCTCCTTTTTGAATGTTCTGGGAGCTCTCGCGCACTTTGCTCATTGTGAGCGCTTTTTTTTTTTTTTTTAGTTACAGATTATTTTAGACCATTGCCCGAGCGGACTTCTCTTTCGTCGACTAGCATTGTCGTCTACTTGAGTAGTGTGTCACGTGATGTGAGCCACGTCTGTAAACCGAACGGAACTTTTTCATTATTTTGGCAACCATCTCGAAGAGTCCACAGCTCCTTGAACCGT
Organism: Ixodes ricinus; assembly: GCA_037355805.1. Taxonomy (NCBI): domain Eukaryota; kingdom Metazoa; phylum Arthropoda; class Arachnida; order Ixodida; family Ixodidae; genus Ixodes; species Ixodes ricinus. The sequence goes on along the minus strand of JAZHYW010035931.1, from coordinate 3,588 downwards.
TGACTCACTAATTGCTTTAAAACACAAGGAACGCTTCGAAGTGAAACATAATTCTTTTATATTCTTCGGCATCCTACGCGATACACACACACACACATATATATATATATATATATATATATATATATATATATATATATATATATATATATATATATATATATATATATATATATATATATATATATATATTGTAAACGAAAGAGGGTCGTGAGTGATTATTAAGTTTATTTCATCAAGTTAGGGGAGGTGAAAAGGAAAATCCGGCCAGGAGCCCGCTCCTTGCCAGCTCTGCTATTTCAGCTTCGATTAAATACGTTTATAAATTACTATCTTTCCCTTTCGTTTACAATATTACTACAGCAGTGCATGTCAATCTTCACTCATTTTCCATTATATGTATACACAGGGTGTTTCGAGAAAAGTAGACAAATACGACACTGCGAAAATTAATGGTCGAAAAAAGAAAAAAAGGCACTGGCATCGTCATTTGCTCATAAGTCAAGGAATATTAATATAGAAAAGCGTTAAGTTGGAGACAATTAGATAGTTATTGTTTACTGTCATCTATACTTTTTATAACTGTTCAGGAAAGGTTTTAATAAAAAAACTTTCTGAGCATCATTGAAAATTTCTGGATCAATAATTCCCAGAACGACATAAAATAAGTGTGGCATTTTGCGGCTTTCGAAAACCACTGCTTCGACGGGGTTTTCAGGTTTTGGTTCCAATCGGGCGCTTCTCGCCGACAGCCTTGCGCCTCGTGGAGAAATGCGTGCAACAGCCTCTGCCGCGATGGGCGAGCGACAGCGCAGCGAAGGCGGTTGCACTGTTTTCTTCCACCGGGCGATAATGCCCTCAAGCGCGACTGCATCGATTGCATACTAATAACTTTAAAAACCCGTTGAAGAAGCTGTGGTTTTCGGAAGTGCCAATGCATGCACGTGCCTTCTATCGTTCTGCAATTTGTTGATCTAGTGTTTTTCGATGATGCCGACCAATCCTCAGAGTAAAACGTGCCCTCTAAACACAATATTGAACAAGTTAATTACACAAAAATAAGTGCTGTTCCTAATCATCCCTGACTTTAATATTTTTTTCAAAAAATAGGCCCCTGGCTGAGACCAAAAACGACAGAGACCTTTTTTGTTGGCGAGAGTATTTTTCGAGATATCGGAGGCTCTCACTGCTTTCAGACGAAACACCCTGTATGGTAAACTGAACGAAGCGTTCTGCTGAGCGCGATCTTTCTGCTCTCCCAGGTCCCGAGTCAACTGCTCTGGCGCAAGGTGCGCATGATCCACATGGGGCAATGCCGCTCAATGGTGAGGTATGATGATGAAGACGGCGCTTCTGTCCTAGAAACACTCTCACCCGGCTATCCCCTCCTGCTTGCACCAGTCACGGCCTCCTAGCCGGCTTTTGGCGTGAGGGTTTGGTGGCTGAGTGCTCCATGTGCTTTCTTGAAACTGGCATGCCGCTGCTCGCGAGTCAGCGGCGACGGTCGGTCGGCGTTGCTATGGTTCAATGATGTAATTGGTAGGCGACGTTGGACGTGGAGCGTATAGCCACCCAGATAGTGCTGTATAGGTTTTTTCAGCGTGGCCTCATCGCCAGCAGCAGGGTGCGAGCAACGCCTAGTCTGGTGGAGTATAGTGGACAGCTAGGCATGGCTCGTCAGCAGCGTTAGCGTATTTTGCGGTTGACGGCCCTGGTCAATATGAATGCAGGCAAGTCGTCGTCAATCATCCGTGAGACGGAAGCCTGGCGCGAGGTATGCTGCGTCTTCCTTGCATGGTTTCGTTGGAAAAGGGTGGCGGATGCTGAAGGCGGCATCACGGGCAGAGGAGAACGAACGGGACAACGGGGTCGTGCCTTGCACTGAAATATTGTACGCGAATGTCAACAAAGAACAAAATGGTGCTCCACGTTTTGTGGTCATCGGAGATGTACATACTGAGCATTTGTTAAAACGTGCTGTGAAAACGTTGATGTTAACCCAGTTGCTTGTTGGTGTCACGCGGATGCGAGCTGGGCAACTATTTTTGTCGTAGTACGCAGGTCTTTGAGAAGAGTACATAAAAACACATTCCCGTTGTCGCTAAGAATGAAGATCGGTTCACCGTGATGTAAAATAGCATGTGTTAAAAAAATTGAGTGACTTTTGGTACCGTGGTTTTGAACAGTGGGGCTGTTTCCACGTAGCGTGTTAGGGAGTCAGTGGCCACGACAATGAAACACTGTCCATCAGACGATTTGAAAATTAATCCGTAAATATATATGCGATTTCGTCCAAAAGGCATTCCAGGGAATGGGAGAGGTGTCAACTTTCTTGTGAACGTATAGCGGGAAAATTTGAGGCGTCGACAAGTTTTGCAAGATGTCACGTATCGCTGTAACGCCTAGTACATTCCTGGCGAATAGAATTTAGTCCGAAGGCTAGCTTACGTTTTGTGGATGCCGAAGCTCGCAGAACGTACATGATCGTGGCATGCTTCAAAAACTGCTTCTCTGAAACTTTGAAGTGTTAGTAGTAAGAAGCGTCTCAACTTCTTGAATAGAGCTGCGCTTGTAGAGAAGACTTTGGATCATGACGAAGATCGAATTTACAAACATTTGGTGTTGATATTTGTGTTCTTGTCAGAGTGGTTGCAATCTATTCTGGCAATCCAAGGGTCATGTTTATTGTTTGTTTGCTCTTTTTTCTGCGGAGAGTGTGTTGTCTGCTGTTAATGCGCCGACTGTAGGCGGGTCGTCATTGAGAATGTGTGGCAAAATGTCCGCTGGACGAGGAAAACTTGACAAAGCGTAGGCGTCCATGTGTTTTTGCGGATTTTGTGTGTGATCGTAAAAGGATATTTTTGAAGACGCAATATTCAGAAGCAGAGGCGTTTGGATAAACTTTGAAGGAGAGTAGCCAACAAAGTGCATAGTGGTCGGTCAAAATATTGAAATGCGGCCATAAAGATGTGTTCTAAGGTGCGCAACAGCTCAGACAATAGCTAAGCCCTTCAGTTTTGTTTCTGTGTAGTTTCTCTCCGACTTGCTGTTCGTGCGACTGGCATAAGATAATACATAAAGTCCCCGCGATGAGGTGAGGTTTTGCAACACAACTGCGGGCAGGCCAGTCGTGCGGACGCTTGTGTGCAGTACTGTCGGGTTGTCGTTCTGAAAATGGCCGAGAATCGGGTCACAGACTTCCGCTGCCTTGAGTAAACTGACAGACTTTCGACAAACAGATGTAAATTCAAAGGCAACGTCGTTTTTATGAAGTCGATAAAGGGGCTGGAAGGGTGTTTCATGACACAGCGCCATCTTCATCATCATTCTTATTATTGCAGCGAGCACTGCGACACGAAAACTGCGTGCTTCATGCCCAGGGCACTTGAGCTCTCGGCCTGCAACAGTGAAGATCACGCTCAATAGCACACCTTCGTTTTCTTTATATACGGTGTAGGTGCGGGCTAAACCTTAGAACTCCACCCCCGTACCGACTCATCTTCCGGACTACCCTGGAACTACAAGCCGTCCTCTCATCACAACTTTCATGACACCATCTCCTTTAATTCAAAAGCCAAGAACCGAAAT